>JAJJWX010002757.1:0-11322 GCA_023529315.1 Papaver bracteatum | reverse complement strand
AATAAATATGAATGTGTTGAGCACCGACCATCATTGGAACCTTGTAAGGGTGAGCAGAAAATCGACATGGAACTGTAGACATGTAAGAGCTTTCTAAGGTCACCATTTTCCTGTAACCTGTGGATATACCATCAACTCCTGTTTTCCTATTGTCTGTCTCATGCACAAACAAGACAGATAACTTTAAGTGGATGTTAACTAACGTCTATGGCCCAAATAATCCCGTGGAGAGAAAAGAATTTTGGGTGGAATTGGATAATGCGTGTAGACTGTGGGATCTCCCTTGGTGCATAGGGGGTGACTTCAACACAATCAAAAAATGTGATGAAAAGAAGAATTGCTCCAAAATCACAAGAAGCATGACCCAGTTTAACAAGTTCATCGAACAACATGATCTCATTGACCTACCGCTTAAGGGGGCTAGGTATACTTGGTCCAATGGACAATCAGATCCG
This sequence comes from Papaver bracteatum, assembly GCA_023529315.1. Lineage (NCBI taxonomy): Eukaryota > Viridiplantae > Streptophyta > Magnoliopsida > Ranunculales > Papaveraceae > Papaver > Papaver bracteatum. The sequence goes on along the minus strand of JAJJWX010002757.1, from coordinate 10,867 downwards.
GTACTATGTAGACTAGACAGATTCCTCATCTCTTCATCTTTTGAAACTCATTACCCATTCATAACCCAACTTGCCAAAGCCAGGCCTACCTCAGACCACATCCCTATCCTTCTCGACATCTCGATCCCCGGTTGGGGCCCTAGTCCTTTTAGGTTTGAAGCAATGTGGTTCTTGGAGAATGGTTTCCTACAATTATTGGAAGATTGGTGGCTTTCTTTTGATTTTGCGGGTTCACCCAAGTATTACCCTTTGGCTGAAGTTACAAGCTCTAAAGGAAAATCTAAAGACATGGAACAGGGGAGGTTTTCAAGCACACAAACAACGAGACTCCACGAAATCTTGGAAGAAATACATTCTCTGGACAACATGGCGGAGGACAACATCTTATCTCGAGGAGGAGGTCAACAACTTTCTTTGTCCCTAAAGAGTGAGTTTGAAAAAACTACACAAATGGAAGAAATATCTTGGAAGATTAAATCAAAAACACAAATGGCCGCAAGAAGGTGACAGAAATACTTCTTTTTCATGAGTAAAGCTTCTGCAAGAAGAAGGCATAATAGAATCAAGCAATTGTACATAAATGGAGAGTTAGTGGACGATAAAAACACCCTCCAAGAACATATTGTCGACTACTACAAAACTTTATTCACAGAAGAAGAGGTAATTAGACCGGAACTTGATAATACTTCATTCGATAAGATAAACACCCAAGAGAGTGAAATCTTGGAAGCTAATTTCACAGAGGAAGAAGTTTTGCAGGCTATTCAGGATCTTGGCAAGCGGTGACAAAGCGCAGGGCCGGGATGGTTTTCCAATCATTTTTTCTTAAAATGTTGGAACTTCTTAAAATCGACATTATGAAAACTGTAAATGAGTTTTGTTCCACAGGTCAAATCTACGGCAAGCACAACTCCACTTTCATCACTTTGGTCCCGAAAAAAGATTATACCGAGACAATTAAGGATTGCAGACCCATTTGTCTACTGACAAGCGTCTACAAGATAATTGCCAAAGTGGTAGCCACTAGGCTAAAGCTGGTAATGGACAAGCTTATCTCTCCGGTGCAAGGTGCATATATTGAAGGGCGACAAATTATAGATGGCACGTTGATTGCCAACGAGTTGGTAGACTCAAGGTTGAGATCTGGTAAGGCTGGTATTATATGCAAAATTGACCTTGAAAAGGCATTCGACAGATTAATTGAGGTACCTGGAGTTCGTCCTTCAACAAATGGGTTTCGGGGCCAAGTTGCGCAAGTGGCTAAGGTTCTGCTATTCCTCCTCCTCCTTCTCGCCTTAATAAACGGCTCATCCTTCGGATTTTTCACTAGCTCGAGGGGGCGTCCGATGTGGCATGTCCAGCCTCACCTCTTCTTTTTAATATAGCCATGGAGGGCTTCTCTAGATACTTTGGACAGAGCCTCTCAACACGGTCTATTCAGCGGTTTTCTCTCAGAACTCCATCCAAAGATTACGGTTAATCATTTACACTACGGCGATGATACTATATTATTCATCGACCACATGAAGGAGGAACTTCTCAATCTATTCTCGGCTCTCAAGTGTTTTGAGTACATCGCTGGTCTAAAGGTTAACCCCTCTAAGACAAGACTCATAGCCATTGGGACTGTGCCGAGTTACCGGTGTGGGCTTCGGAGCTTGGGCTGGCCATGACAAACTTCCATTCATGTACCTTGAATGCCTCTCGGTGCTAAAGTAAAGCTGAAGCACATATGGGATCCCATCATTGAGAAGTTTGAGGAAAGACTTTCGTTATGGAGACAAATATCTATATCTAAGGGAGGTAAACTAGCTCTCCTTAAATGTATCCTCGAGTTCGCCGCCAATTTATTATTTCTCCTTTTTAAAGCTCCTAGCCTCGAATCAAAATTCTGGAGAAGAAAATGAGAAATTTCCTTTGGGAACGTGGAGCTGGGTCAAAGGTCTCCCACCTTATAAATTGGGGTATAGTGCGTGCGGAAAAGAACGAGGAGGGGTTGGGGGTCTTTAACTGGGTTAATGAATCGGCCTATGCTTGCAAAATGGTGCTTTGGAGGTTTGGTCGGAGAAGAATAGGCCGTGGTGTAAAATCATTGCGATAAACATGGTGAGGCCTTCTCGTGCTTTGGTTCCTAAGAGAAGAAATCATCTCATGGAGTTTCGTGTTGGAAGACAATAGCCTCTACAAATTTCGACAATTGGTTTGTAGCAACTCAACTCTCGTGATTCACTCGGGTAGGAATATTTCGTTTTGGAATGATGTTTGGAAGGAGAATACCTCTCTAGCCTGCTTTCCCAACGATATACAAGTTAGCTTGTAATAAAAACACAAGGCTAGCAGATGTGATCACTACGGAAGGAATCGCTCTTAAATTTCAAAAGAAATTTCACGGACAGGAAGCAAACCTGTTTTGCTCATCTTATGCTCGGGATTGGAAACACTACTCCAGTTTTGACAATGTACCTTCCCGGACACCGAGAAGATGGTCACTGCATAGCTCCGGAACCTTTCAGTGTCAAATCAATCTATGCGAAGCTCTGTCGAAACGATGGCCTCACCGAGTTTTCCGCATGCATTCATCTCCGGAATAAATCAAGATCCGCCAAAGATCTGTTTCCGATATGGTGTGTAATTCGACAAGTTGAACACCATTGACAACATGCAGATTAAAGGTGTGGATATTTACAACTCTTGTGTTCTTTGTGGTGATGACATGGAATCACATGATCACATATTCCTACACTGCAAAATAGCATATAGGATTTGGTCTTCGGTTTTGCCTAAGACTCGTTGGTCTTGGGTTTTCCCGGGTAGTATGAATGTGTTAGCAACTAGTTGGCAACACACTCTTTTTTCAAACTCGGGAAACTTCATTTGGAGCCTCATTCCAGCAGCGGTGATCAACACGATATGGATGGAAAGAAACAAGCGAATTTTTGAGCAAAACTACCAATTCAAGACGGAAGCGGATTTGGGATTGGAAGTGAAAAGCTCAATTCTTGCTTGGGCGAGTGCGGCTGGTAAAAGAGTTCACCTAAACCTTGCCAGTTCAGCTGATAACAATTGGGATACCTTATTTGGTTGATTCTAGTATAATGTTTGTTTTGTTTTAAGCTTCTTTTTGTAGAACTCGTGTACATTCTTCTCTCTTCAATACATCTTCTCTTCTTATCAAAAAAAAAAACAAGCACCCCATCCCCATATTGCTCTGCAGTTAAAAAGGACATTGTCAAACACAATTTATTTATTCTTCAAGTCATCGAGAAGTGATATAGATCTTAATGTGTATACTCTGGAGGCATGTATCTATTTATCTGGCTGCACTATTTACTAAAACAAGCAGTGATGTGAATCATACTAGAAATCGGAAATTGAACTTACTGTGAAGAAAACAAGAGGTTTCCAGTAACTCCGACTCAAGTGAAGTCAACAGAAAACGAGTAGTTTCTTTTAGGTCCATTCCAGTGCTTCATAAATTGGAGTCGATCTCCTTGAAAAAAAAGAAGAAAAAAGAAACGATTTAAGTTAATTCATAACAAAAAAAATTGAAAAAAAATTGTAGAAAAAGTAATATCTATATGAGTTACTTTTGAGAGGAGAACTCATTTTGCTAGAGTACGTAATTGTTGTTGTTGATCATCATCATCTACATCTGAGGCCATGATCTATTGATCTGTGGTGATGGGCGCCGTAAAACAGAGACTAAGAGAGCGAGAGGCGGCAAGAATGAATATAAAAGGGCGACAGAAATGAACCCTAAGCACAGTCTCTTCACTTAAATAGGAGGAATAAAGGAGGGGAATGGATGCGGGTATCATTTTATTTAAACCGGCCCATTAGGATTAGCGAGTGTTGTTGCTAGTTACCCATCAGAAGTCTACAACAATTACGAGATATCACTCTAAAATCACACATATATATAAATACATTGAAAGGTATCATACATCATAGTGTAATTTTACTTTCCTTACCGAGCTCACTGCATTCTAACACGGTCAGATGTCAGATTCCGTGCTAGTCTTTTTTTTTTTTTTTTTTTACCAAAGAATTGTAAAACACTATGGAAGATTGCCTACATCCCAGGCAAACTCCACACACTCAACGGAATCAAAAATAAGCTCTATCTGGAATTTCCATAGTTAACAAAAAACTTGGCCTGTACAAGAAAACTTTCTTTTTCATTTCTAGGCAGATTAGCTCCTAATTTAGCCAGACTATCTGCAGAGAAGTATATTTCTCTATAACCGTGAATAAAAGTATAACTTTCAAGTTTGGATAAAAATTTATTCCATCAAGTAACTGCATACCAAGGTAACCTTCTAGCTTTGAAAGATCTGATGCATACCAAGATTCGCTCTTTCAGCAGTACCTCTAATCCTGTCGGGATCAAAAAAAAATTAACTTGTGGATAGGCACACCCACAAATACTTCCTGCAAGACCCTTCAAATCGCTTGTTTTCATGGCATTGATCCCTGCTAGTTTGGTAATAATCTGACTTCCTTTATGGCTCCAAACATGCTGCAAACAAAGAATTATCCGTTAAAAAATTCAGCAATAAACAGAAACAAATTCTGCAAGGTACATCTAGGGTGCTCAACAGGTATTCATCAGGACAAACTCTATTATAAAGGACCAAATAACCTCAAGGGCATGTGTTACATTCCTAGCATACATAGGATAAGTACTTGCACAGTGGCATAAAGAGAACCCCTGTATTCAATTCTGATATCTTTATAGCATCCAAATAAAATTTGCACTTCATTAGTACTCATGTCTCTTAAACGATGCAAAACTCAAATGGTTGTTTGATTTTCGACTTGACCTTCGTAAAATCGCCGTGACATACTGCAGTTCATGTGAATCGGACTTGCAGTACCACCATCTCAGTGTTTTAATTCAGCCCAACAGTTCACAAGTCCTATAAGTAAAGCATTTAACTCTTTAAAAAATTGGTACTAATACAGATTCCCCCAAATGAATTATACCAAATTTTAAGTAACCAAAGCCTAAAGTAGCTGCAGATTTTCTTTCCTATCTACTATAGCCTGTTCCAAAAAACTATCCAAAATAGACGATAACAATGTAAACGAGGTGCAACAACACATTCAAAGGCTAAAATACTCACAAGTTGGACAAACACAATATGACAAAAAACTGTAGAGCGTGCCTCGCTCAGTTCAGTTGTAAGTCGATGCAAAGAAATAGGTATCGAAACTTCACTTCAATATTGATCAAATGGAAGAAACTTATATATGCCAATCACACAGGCTATTAAACAAACTACAGATGGTTCTGCCGGTTAATGATGAATAACATAAATTACCCTCATTACATACTCTTTTTTTCATCTCTCATTACTAATCCGTCAATTATTTGTAGCCTCTCATGCCTGTCATGAAGGCGATTTTTTAAAGTTTTAAATCACTACTCGATGAACCTTTAAATTGCCTATCTTCATGGCACGAAAGTGACATTATCAGAACTGGCGTGTAATCAGATGTTCCAACGATACCCTTCATGATGTCTCAACCTTGGAAACACAATTAAACTATACCACAGCGCTGCAACCGGGCCATCAGAAATTTCCACTATACCTGCACTTACCACTAACATCCCTCCTTCTCTTTTCACTCTTACTGATTTAGATCTAGACCTTAGTTTTAACAAATATGGGGACACTGAAACCCCTGATAAGTTCTTTGATATAGAAAATATTAGACATCAGGTCATGAAACCAAAAAGGATTCCTAAAAGCAATCTCGTCTCCTCTAGAATGCGTTGAATGCTAGCAAAGGGTCACTAAGCCTGATAAGCAATCTCGTCTCCTAAAAGCAACCGGGCAATGCGACTGTGCATATTGTCACTAAGCCTTAAAAACACTACCAAAGGGTTCCAACTGGCTGAGGTAGAGAAGGATTCATTCCTTGAGCATAATGTTGTAAACTAGCAGCATAATTCTTACTTTTAATATATGGCGATGATTTATGTTGAGTTGTCTCATGCAGATACTTGTTTACTCAGCAGCAAAGAAATGGAAAGTTATTAATTTTATTATTATAGCACAAGAGAAACAGATAATTTCACCAGCAAACATGTGGAAGCGAGAATTTCTAGGTGATCCTACATTAACAGGATAAGGATACCATAATGGCATAATGTAAAACAATAACAATGAGATAATCATCATAAGTCTCCATTTCATTGCTCATACAACATCCCTTGTTCCATGTTTCAAAGTATCAAGCACTTCCTAGGGTATGTGTTCTACATTAAATTCAAACTTGTTACATTAATCCATAGACTCCAACTTCCAAATTCGATTTAAGCTTCTGATAAAATCAACCAGTTAATAAGTGTAAATGAATTGATACAGAACCTTTTCTATCTTGTGACATTAGAACATCAGAAAATCAAAATATAAACAAACTATGAACAAATCAAAGGTGAGCTGTCCCTCGTTTACCTAATGGAACAGATGACGATTGATGAAAATACAATTTCCGATTCCGCTTATACCGATTAATATCTAACTCAAACCGTTCTCTCAAGATATGTCATTCCAGAGTATATGAGACACAAAACCCATATTCAATTGGTGATGGTGGTGGTGATAAAAGAAGAAGATGGTTAAGGGAAGAAGGCGGAGGAAATCACTATGCGCCGCCGTGACTGGTCCGACTGTTTGGTGTTGTATTTGTTAAGAAACCCTAACGCTTTAAAGTAACACGAAATGAACCGGGATCAGCCCGCAGAGTGGTCAGTCAAGTTACCACACCAAGACTCGCTAATAAGTACTGCTCCTAGGTCCTAGTTTTTTTAACCAAGTAAATCCGCTAGACCGAACTAAATGTGTCAAGAAAAAATCTACAGTTACTAATGACATTATTATTTGACAGATCCTGGATGCACTGCTTGCCAAAAAAAAAATAAAAATAAAAAAACACCGGTTCTTAGAGCATCTCTAATGCAAATGGTCAAGGTCATCCTAGGTGGAAGTCTTATTATCACTTTTTTTTAGTGGGTTATTTGCTAAAAGACAAAAATAAGTAAAGATAAAAGTTTTGACCAAAAGTCCATCTCCAATCTTCAAGGTCTTACCCATACCTTTTTATTTAAATTTAGAGACAAAGTGATGATGTGGACCTAAGACCCAAGGTCATGAAGAAAGTCTTATTTCTACTTTCTCCCTTACCCTCACTTAGCCATGTCATCTATCTTTATGACCTTTACCCTTGTGTTGGAGATAAAACTTGGTGGGGAAGGTCTTAAAATCCTATGTGTCATGTTACTTTAAGACCTTCACCCCTTGCATTGGAGATGCTCTTACACTGGGTCATTTATCATTCTGACTGCATTTAAACTTTTTTTTTTATACGAAAAAAAAAAAAAAAGATTGCATTTAAACTGTCTCCTTCTGAGTGCAGTTTGTTGACTCTCATGTTTTCGGACATTCAGATTGCTTCCAAAGCTGCCAATACATCTTGTGCTTGTTCTTTCTTACAAACTGCTTCCCCTCGATACCTTTACATCATCAAATGTATTGTCTAATATTAGTGTTTCTCTGTCTAATATTCAATTCGTGTGATTTTGATAGATAACTGAGTAATTATTTTTGTGTTTGTTCTTAATTAAAAGAATAGTTAGATGTTTTGGTTTAATTTCAGTTTCTGTAAGATTTGTGTAAAAATTAGGGTTCATCCTGTTTAAGGTTAGTTGATTTGGAATTGGGTCTGTGGTGAAGAAAAATGGAATTGTTGTACTGAAATCTAATAAGAGGAAGATGAGGATTGAGTTGTGTCAATGAAAGTTAGAAATTAGAGTTAACTATATATGCTTGTGCTACTATTGTGGGTGAAGTTGAAAGAGATTTTAGATATAGGTATAGAACTGTTGATGCAAGATTGAATGAGCAGTGTAGCCTGCAATGAAGTTTCAGATCGGGGTTGTGTTTATTGCAGCTGTGGTGAATTTGTAAGGAAACTGAGCTTATGTTTTAGTGAATGCAAAGTCTAATTGTTCTCGATGGAGTTGAGAGAATAGTTAAGGCTGAAGAGGAACTGAAATGGGTTATATTTCAATGTTATTGAGATACTAGTTTTTCTTCGACTACAATTAAGAATTTGGTGGTGGTGGCCGGATATAATGGGTTTTAATGTGCACGTGGTTTCTCAATAAGAAGAAATGGCTGGAAACTGAGGGATGAATGGAATGTATGTGATTGCTGAACTAGATTGCAGCTAGGAATGATGTGTACGGAATGAAGGAATTTGTGATATTGGGTTTGATTAGCTGTGCAGGTGATTGTGTTTGTTGAGGAATAGAAGTGGTGATGCTATTGAATGAGACAGTCTGGTGGTGAAGCTGAGGTGAAGGTTACTGTTATGGTCACAACTGAGATTGAGTTGACAACTTCAGTGATATGAATTGGAGTTAGTTGTGGTTGTAGATGTTAGTTGAAATGAAGTTGGAGTTGCAGGACCATGAAGTGCTAATATGTGGAGTTGTAACTGTAGTACGAAGTAATAATGAAACTGGTGGAGGAGTTGCAATTTGTTTTGAATCGAGGATAATTGAGTTGAATTAATGTGAAACAGGGAATGGGTATGTTTTGATTGTGAGATACAGTGGATGTTTAGATTTGTATAAGATGGAGAAGCTAATGACATTGGTGGTGTTATGAACTACAAGGAAAAAGCCTGAGATGTTTATGGAATTGAAGTAGGTGTAGGTATAAGTGTTGAGCTGAGAAGAACTATGGCTGATGGGAAGTTAGCTGAAGTTGTAAGTGGTGGTGATAATCAAAACTAATGATGACGTCTGTTAATAAAGTTGGATTTGACATTGCTGTTGTTGATAAAATAAATATATGTCTGGACATAAATTGAGTTGCAGCTGAAGATTATGTATGAACTGTTGGGGTTCATTGTCCGAAAGAATGCGATTAACTGAGAATGGGTGGTGTTGTTGAATTAGATAGTTGGTCATGTATTGAAATTATAGTTATAGATGTTAATCATAAGGTTTGAACTGAATCAGAGAAGAATAGGCTTAGCTATGTGTTTTTGCTAGAAGAGTTAGAATTGTTTTTGTGTTGTATCTTGATTTTTAAGCCTGTTAGTCATCTCAGTCAGATTATATGAGTGATTCTATTCTTAGCTGACTCTAGGTGTTTGACTGAGTTGACTCAGTGATCAGACATGACCAGACCTGACTCAGTGAACTTTGACTGAGTTGAATCATTTGACCTGACTTTTGACTTTTTACTGTACTTTGACCTTGACATTGGACGTTGACTGTTAATTGGCCCCATTGAATGTTAGAGACCGTTAATTGACTCAGATGGACCATGCCTTAAGTTAATGGGACGATTTTAGCGGACTTGGGCTTAGTACAATGTATTCTTAGTTTGATGTGTTGGACCTTGTAGTCCGGATCAACCTTTGGATCTTTCTACAAAGTTGTAGATATTTATAAGACATATCTAATAGACTATAGAATTGGATTAGTAAACTTCTGGATGTGCTAAAGATGGATAATAAAAAGGTGTAGAACCATTAGATGATTCACTTAGCTTATAAGTAGAGACTTGCTTGAGATTATGTTATGAATCTCGTGTGATCCTTTTGGATAATTTCTTAGAGTGCTTGTGTGATGAATAGGTTAGTCTATATTAACAACGAACAATTTAAAGGATGAACCAGTGGATTGTGGATTTCAAGGTAGACGTGGCTCGTCATCAAAACAGGTGGGAACTCTGTAACCTTCTTGTAATCATTAAACTTTCTTTATCTACGAGCATGATGAGACTTTACTATCTGTGTGCGTAATTGCAAGTACTTTAATGTATTGCTTCTGTGTTCTTTTTATGCAATGTATGTGATATCTGCATTTGTGATGTTTGCTATGAATGTGTTTGTGTGTGATATGCATTGTGAGATTTCCCTGCGAGGAGTGTCTGTGTTCCCCACGACTTTTAGCTAAGTTAAGTAATTCATTCGTCGACAATATTATTTAGTAGGGCGGTAAATCATATGTTATAATATTATTATATCTATTTTATTTTGTAGGGCGGTAATTCATCTGTTTTAATATTATTTCTTATTAATATAGTAGGGCGGTAACTCATCCGTTTGAATATTACTTTGTAGGGTTGTAATTCATCCGTTATGATATTATATATACTATTCTATTTGAGGGAAATCACTCGTGCGCATATTATGCTTGTTTGTCTAACTTTCTGATCTTGATGGTAATACTCTGAATCATGGTTTGTATTTGCACTCTGTGTGGACGATGTTATTATTATTGATTAGGGTTTCTTTCGCGTCATCTTCTCCAATGAGTTTGGCGAGGTTAGAGTGACACTTGCTTCGTGATGCATAAATTGTTGTATGATTAGTTTCTTCCTGTTTTCTTTCAATTTATATTCCTTAGAATTGTTAAGCACGTTAGTGATTACTTGAAAGCTATATGTTTCCATTGGGCACCCCTTTGGGATGATGTGCTCACTTGTTCCCACTTCAGTTTCAGTTTACCGAAGAGATGGTGTACTTGAAGACATCCGCTTTCGTAGTTTAAACCGATAGCCGATTAAGAGCGTTTTTGTATCTTTTATGTATATGAATTCTTGTTGTTTGTAAAACAATACAATTTTATATATTAATATCTTTTGGGAGTTTCATCTATAAAGTATCAGAGTGCTTGGGAATTTGTTTGTTTTACTATAGGTAATTATTATGTTCCTTAAGACACTTAACCCTTGTGGTCCATTTTGGGGCATTTTGACACTTAACCCTTTATTAATATAAATTGTTCATTAATATATGAAGTTTTTACTGTAGTAGGTTTGTTAAACAATTGCAGATA